>OX375831.1:4797500-4802500 GCA_947359405.1 Antitype chi | reverse complement strand
CTTGAAACTGCTGTCGAGATGCAGAAGATAGTCCTTATCGACTCTCGCTCTTACAGTGTAATTATGGTTTTATTTTAGACTAGCTGCCCGTCCCAGCTTCGCACGGGTGGGATCCCAATTTTTTTTCGTTCGACCGTTTTTTCTCCGACTCACTTTACAAATCCGACTACCACGGAAATGTCTTTTAATTTTTCGGGTTAATATATAGCCTATGACACTCACAAATAAAGTGGCTTTCTATTGGTAAAAGAATTTTCAAAATCGGTTAAGTAGATCCAGAGATTACCCCCTACAACCTCACAAACTTTACCTCTTTATAATATTAGTATAGATAAGGGGTTTCAGGGGTGCTGTTCCACTATTAAAAAGTTTAGGCTTTCAAATTCATAAGCCTGAGTCACTGGGCCCTGGTCAAACACGATTAACAAATGAACAAGCCAATTAATGCAGGAAAGCTGTTGTCATATAACTGCAGCTGTATTGTTGGGAACAGAACTCTGGGCTGTTTCTGTCATGTCATGACAGTGATCTAGTATCTGGGATGGGCGAGACACCAGACCAAGTTATCAGCTCCGGCTTCATTTTTAGATGAATGTTCTTGTAAGATTCACAGAATAACGAATACAATAAATCGCATTTTGTTGTTTTATTTCAATATCTTTTATGTCCTGGGTTAGGTACTCAGTGCATTCGTTATCTACTTTAGGCAGGATTTATCAATCACCACATACTAGCTAAACTAAGTCCCCTGGCGCGTTTGTAAGTCTGTTTGTACGGAACATTCGTGTAGGTTGTATGTACCAATGTAAATAAAGTAAGAAAAGTCCATCCGACTGAGTGCTGGTCTTGCGCGCGCAACAATTATGTTAGATATACATTATTTAAATAGGTGCCCCTATTTAAATAATGTATATCTAGCAGAATTGTTTAAATAATGTATGACCCACCGAGCGAAATCGGGGTGGGACGTTAGTCAAAATTACAATGAGCAATATCATCGCATAATATAGATACAACTAAACGCTTAGATAAAAGTCTATAGCAATGTCAGTTGTTTGCAGTTTTTTTTATACCTATTGACGTAGGAGTTACACGATTTTATTTTCAGGATTGTAAAGATATTAAAAGTTCCTGAAACTTTTTTTATATGAAATAGTAATATTCAGCTATTCAGCATTACTTAACGCCTAGGTACTATGTTAATACATTGTTGGAGTCGCGTCCATACTTCTATTTAGCCATCACCTTTTCTTACGTTTTTCTGCAAATTCTGTCGTGAAAAAGTCATCCCATGCAATTAAATGACCTTAGATTTAGAGTTTTTAACCCCCGACGCAAAACCGACGGGGTGTTATAAGTTTGACGTGTCTGTGTGTGTGTGTGTGTGTGTGTCTGTCTGTGGCATCGTAGCTCCCGAACGGATGCACCGATTTTGATTTTGTTTGAAAGGTGAATTAGTCGGGAGTGTTCTTAGACGTGTTTCGAAGATTATCAGCTCTTTTCTGGTTGATGAAGGGATTTGAGCACCTATTTTTTTTTGAGTGCCTAACAAACTTCATTGTGGTAAACATACGCAACGCTGCGCAGATTTAATCGAGACATTAAGTTTAAAAAGCAGGAAATAAAAGTTAAATTAAAAATTTCATAAAACGACCCCCCCCCCCGACTCCAACAAAAACTCTTAAAGTAAAAAAAAATATTTACAAGCCTTTTAAGTTGTAGGTAGTATTTTGATCAATCCATTGTCAAGTCGGGGGACGGCTAATGAATATGCTAGGACTCCTCTGTTTGGCGTTTTCATTGACCGTTCCCCAACTCATCAATAGGTACATATAACCCATATTGATGAGTTTAATGATTACCTATAATTCGGTAAATACATAGGTACGTGTTACGGTCGCAAATAATTTATTTTAATCAGCACCCTAATTGCGTAACTCACGATTCATCATAATTGGTTTCGTTTTGAAACAGATGGCTAAACCATTGCTTCATATGTTCGAAAAATGTGTCTGCTCAACAACTTAAATAACGCAATGAATATTGTTGAACTGTCAAAATGAAACCTATTATGATTAATCGCGTGTTACGCAATTAGGGTGCTGGTACTGACCTGCCAATTGCAAATAACGTAAGAAACGTTTGGATTTCGCGGGCTGCTCTGGAGCCTCCAACTTGGAAATCCAAATCCAATATGGAATAAACTTGTGATAGCAAAAATTTACGTAAAACTATGTTTACGAGCTATTGCAATAACTTAACTGATCTTCGGAACCTTTGTCGACAAATATACACATTGTTTCATGCAGTATTTCTAATACCTAAATTAAGAAAATCAGAGTGAATAAATTTCACTAGGATTTTTTTCACAGAAAATATTTATTTTTCCTGGGCTGTTAAACGTTTCTATCAAATCAGCAGTCAGCGATTTTCCATAAAATATATTGAAAGAAATAGTGTGAGTATGTAAGGATCGTAGCACGTACTTACTCTGTAGGCAGAAACTACAGACGTAGGTACCTACAACTACAGTAGGTACAGTTGAACTTATAAAAGTTCAGCTGTACTGTAGGTACAGGTTGTCTGCAAAAGGCGACCTTATTATTATAGGCTGGCCAAAAAATATCTTTAATCACATTCGAACATTTGTGACTTTAGAATAAACTTTACATATTAATAATTAGAAAAAGCATGGCATTTGAGAGTATGTCATGCTCACTTAAATGTCTCATTCGGTTCCCTACAAAATGGTTGAGCTGGATGGTGCTGACCCACGCGTCAAGTTCGTGAACGGGCGCCGTCGGTTGAGACTGGTCATCTCCTAACTTCCAGGGCTTATTTTTAGTCTTATATTTTCTTTTTTAATTTTTCTCACATGCAAAAGCAACAAGAATATGTTCCCAAGATTTTGTAAAATCCAACTTGATTTAAAAGAGTGTCCGTGGAGTTACTTGCCCGTTCTTCTCCATAGAGATCAACGTTTTGGAATGGGCAACTAGCTTCAACTTTCCAACTGATCGACTTTTTGATAATTCAAAAGGGGCTTTAAATGGTTTAATTAAAATAAATGCTTTGAGTTTGAGTTTTTGAGTTTGAGGTTATTTGTTTAAAAAAGTCGGACTGTATGGCTGTAAACACGAAAGCGTTAAATAAAATAATTTTAATGTGATCGGTGTATTCATTCTGCTGCTACCCACAACAAACCTATTGGAACCGCTTAACCGCTTAGGACAAACGTCCAATTATCACTACATTATTATAAAACAAAGTCCCCCTGCCGTCTGCGTTCGCGATAAATTAAAAAACTACAGAACGATTTTTTATAAGGTTTTCACTAGTGATGTACCGACTACTCGCCGAATAGTCGGGAATGCCGACTAGTCGGCCCAATTTTTACACGTATTAATATGCTTAAAAAATTTAGACGGTAGGTATTTGAAATGAAATTATTACTGTAATTATTTTTTTATAAAATCAGTTTTACAGTTTACTTTCAGTGCAATCTAGAATAGGATAGGATCAGCAAATAAAAACATGTCCTGACAATTCCGCCTGGTCGCCGGGCGCCGCGAACAGGCCGGCCTGCGACCCACGAACCGAAAGCGTAGTCACGAACATTACCGTTGTCACCCGAACTCAACCGAAAGCAAGTATCGGCTTAGCCGACTAGTCGGTCATTTCACAGCCGACTAGTTGGCTAGTCGGCCAAATAATACAATCCGTACATTTTGTGTGTATAATTGCTATTTAGTGGACAAAAAAAAAGGGTTCGTGTATTAAAATTGCAAAAAAAAATAACGAAACATCTGGCTAGGGCTGAGTCTCAACGGATCGTAGCAGTACTACTCTACCGAGCACAACACCCCGCCAGGAACGTAAGTCGTCTACAGACTATTCCGAGCCCCGACATCGAACTGAGGTAAATTCGGACCTTCGGAGCCGTGATGCACGTGTTACACGAACAGCATCGATCTCCGCAATCCAAACGGGCTTCGACGTCGCACCTCACGTGGTGAAGCGCGACTAGTTTAGTCACATTGTTTAGAGCCTCCCGACTCTCGGGGCTCCACAGTGATATCCTTGCCGGATTTGCCTAGATGGGTTTCACCCTTAGTGGCGATCAGAGTTTCTCCCTACGGATGATAGCTTCGCACCACCGGCCGTTCGACCGAGTGCATGAACCAAATGTCCGACACCGTCGTTATTGTAGGAATAAACGGTATTACTATCGCAACGACATGCCATCAGTAGGGTAAAACTGACCTGTCTCACGACGGTCTAAACCCAGCTCACGTTCCCTGTTAGTGGGTGAACAATCCAACACTTTGTAATTTTCGCTTCACAATGATAGGAAGAGCCGACATCGAAGGATCAAAAAGCAACGTCGCTGTGGGCGCTCGGCTGCCACAAACCAGTTATCCCTGTGGTAACTTTTCTGACACTTCTTGCTAAAAACTCTTTAAACAAGAAGATCGATAGGCCGTGCTTTCGCAGTCCCTATGCGTACTGAACATCTGGATCAAGCCAGCTTTTGCCCTTTTGCTCCACGCGAGGTTTCTGTCCTCGCTGAGCTGGCCTTAGGACACCTGCGTTATTCTTTGACAGGTGTACCGCCCCAGTCAAACTCCCCGCCTGGCAGTGTCCTCGAACCGGATCACGCGGGAGTTGTACTCTACACGCTTGAATCACAAAAACCGCACGCCTGCCGATATTATCGACCGCGCGCCGCTTCCGCCCAACCGAGTAAGTAAGGTAACAATGAAAGTAGTGGTTTTTCAGCGACGATCGCGCGAACGATCTCCCACTTATGCTTCACCTCTCATGTCTCCTTACAATGCCAGAGTAGAGTCAAGCTCAACAGGGTCTTCTTTCCCCGCTGATTCTCCCAAGCCCGTTCCCTTGGCTGTGGTTTCGCTAGATAGTAGATAGGGACAGTGGGAATCTCGTTAATCCATTCATGCGCGTCACTAATTAGATGACGAGGCATTTGGCTACCTTTG